>BMAU01019941.1:0-2500 GCA_019973935.1 Trichonephila clavipes
TTACGTATTGCTTATTAAAATACTCAAATGTTAAATTACGTGAGAAAAAAATAGAAAGAATTTTAGCAAAATGATTCAAGAAAAAGCCACAGCAAAACGTAAACAAGCAATACTTTCAAATGAAATCAGAATGATTCGTTGCCACTTCTTCAAAACAAAATTCACTAAAACAATGGGGCTAAAAGATAGATCATTCTGCAAGTAAAAATTTGTTTATCTCTCAGATGAAAGTTACATAAAAATACACAAAATATGAATACAGTGAATACGACCTTTCGGTTTCGAAATCGCAGCTTCCGGTTATTGTTTTTGATGAATATGACTTGTTTTAAAAAATGCTGTAACTTTTTTCTAATTATCGTAATTAACAAAAGCAAGAACAGTTTTAGAAAGTTTTTAACTGTTTGAATTTTAATATTTAGCCAAAAAATAAAATTCCAAACCCCTGCCAAAATTGACGTTTTCAACGTAGTCGGATACCTTAAATGAAGTATTTGTGTTTAAATGACTTAGATTCAATTAATAATTCATCACTCACCCTTAACACGGCTCCCTAGACAAACCACTCGCCAATCTAAATCCCGCCTTCTGAAGAGTCTGATTTTTATTCGAAGATTTATTCGACTCCCACATATATACATATACATACATATCTATACATTTACATACATATATATATATATATATATATACATATATATACATATATATACATACATATATATACATATATATATGCATATATACACATACATATACATACATATACATACATATATACAATATTGCATATATATACACATATACATACATATATATATGCTATATATATACTATATACACATATATGTGCATACATATATACACATATGTATATTATTACATATACATATATATACATATATATACATATATATGTGCATACATATATACACGTATATACATATACATACATATATATACATATATACATATATATATACATATACATATATATACATATAAATATACATACATATATATATACATATATATATATACACATATACATATATATATACATATAACATACATATATATATATTAAACATATATATATATACACATATACATATATATACATACATATACATATATACATACATATATACAATATATACATACATATACATATATATACATACATATACATATATATACATACATATATATACATACATATACATATATATACATACACATATTGGCGTTATATACACATACATATATAGTAGGATTTCCCGTTTGACTATTTTGTAAAAGTTTGAGTCATGATCTTTCCAGAGGACTAGTATTGTCAATTTTGTTTAATACCGCATCTGAAGCAGCGCCTTCTGGTGGGCTTTCGGTGCTTCGGCTTGAATAATTTTGGCAGAGGCCTACTTAACCCCGTCGGTTCAACACGTCACGTTTTGCGCCTTCGCGCCCAGCGCGGTTCAGTCCGCCACGAGAAGTGTTATTAATTTCCTGGTCTATATACAGGGTATAACTCAAATTTCAATTTACCTAATTTCTGAATGTCTCTTTCCCTTGTAAAATATTCCTTGTAAATTTTCCCTTTAACTTGAAATAAATTCTTTTTACTTATATGAAGTATCTGCGTTTAAATGTCTTTTTTGATTCCATTAATTCATCACTAACCCTTTAATACTTACCCCTACACACTATCCCTCAATTTAAAATATCGACTTCTGAAGAGTGTGAGATTTTATTCGAAGAATTTAGTATATGATCCACATATATATACATACATATACATATATATGCCTACATACATATACATATATATATACATATATATATTTGGTATATTAATGTTGAGTGGCAAAGTAAAATTTCAGTGATTTTACAACAAAATAAACTTTATTTTCAAACATAACAAATAATTAAGGTCGAGTTTATACACTGCTGGACAACTGCTAAGGACGGATCACAAATTGCTATGTAGCATAACATTAATTGAGACATGAGGCCTAGTAGCATAAAATATAGTTGCCACACTGTTCAGACATTAGAATAAAGAGGCGGATAAGATAGATAAGAAGGCGTTCTCTGTGGTGCCGAGAACAAATCGGGTGGAGAGACATGAATGGGGACGAGTACTCTTTACAGATGAGAGCAGATTCAGTTTGAGTAGCGATTCTCATCGCATACTCATCTGGAGGGAGCGGGGAAGCCGCAATCATCCCTCGAACATCATTGAAAGGGACAGGTATGGAGGTCGCGGTGTTCTCGTTTGGGAGGCATCATGCTTGGTAGTCGTACAGACCTTCACATCTTCGACGCAGGTTCAGTCAACGGGACCCGTTATTGTAACGAGATTCTTCTTCCATATGTGCGTCTTTTAGAGGCGCTATGTGTCTGCAGTTCCTTTTCATGACGACAATGCACCATGTCATCGCACAATAGCTGCCAAACAGCTCTTAGAGAGTGAGGATATTGAACGTATGGATTGGCCGGC
>BMAU01019941.1:10000-12500 GCA_019973935.1 Trichonephila clavipes
CGAGAAGCAGAAGATTGGATTAGGCCTATTGATTTAGCTAAAGAGTGCGATATTTATATTTCATCTAGAGGCGGATCCCGTAAGGAAACTCCTATTACTTATGGATATACCGAAGACCCCTTTAAAAATAGATCACAAAACTTAAAACCAAAGATTAAAGAGAACTATCCCCAATATCTTGAAAGAGAAAATAAAAATTGCTTTATATATGCGGTGATTCATCTCATTACGCAAGAGACTGTGAGAAGCGTTTTAAACCTAAAGAATCTAACGAACACATCCATAATAGAAAAAACGTGAATAGTTTGAAAGTCGAGAGCGAAAAACAAAATAGCGATGAGTTCGCAAATCTTCAATATGTAAGCATTTTTGTAGAAAATCAGCCCGTAACAGCCTGGATTGATTCAGGTTGCCAGATCCCAGTTTTAAATTCCTCACTAATTAGAGTGAACCAGCCTTCCGAAGAAGTCATAACATTAAGTTCATGTTTTGGCGAACAGCGTATGGTTAAAGTTAAACCCATAAATATTTTTCTCTTGATCAACACTCACCCGGTCTAAGTGTTCGAACGGCAATATCACCGACCTTGACCGAAGAATTTCTTATACATCCCAGTGTATATGCTGAAATAAAGAAACTAGGCCATGCAAAGAGCGATGTTTTATTGAATGAAAGTGAATCCTCTTTGGGTGCTTATGCTTATCCTAGTGTTGTTTCTGTTTCAAGTGTGATAAAAAACTCTAGTTATGATTTGCCACATGTTAAAAACTTTAATACTAGAAATGATTCGAGTTCTCTAATTAAGGATTATAAATGTAATAAAATTAAGAGTACTAAGTTAAAATTGAGTATTGTAAGAGAAAAATGTTCTGATATAGTATCGTGTAAGAAAGTCAATGGTGCCATGAAAACGAGTTCCGTGGAATTTATCTCCCGCTCACCTACCCCTTCACCTATGAAGAATAAACAAAGACGGTTTGTGTTGCTCCGAAGGATCTTTGAGCCCTGGAAGTGGAAACGGAGGAAAAAGAGAGATCGTTTTGAACAGACGTCCAGAACTCTAGAGAGGAAAATATCGATGCGTTCAACCAAAGAACTCATTAAAAAAGGCGTTCTTATGCCTGTGAAACACAATGTGTGTGTGTGTGTGTGTGTTTTCCTGTGGAACTTTCCTGATGTCGAAGAGATGCCTTCACATGATGGAGAAACTGTTTAGTTCAGCAGAAATATGATATGTTAGATCTTTGTCGTATAGTCCTTGTCTGTTCCGTCTTTTTTGTATGTTTCAGATTCTCCTCTGGTCTCGATGAAAAAGGAAGACGTACCGCTGCGGACAGCGTACAGTCAGGCTGGCCGGTTATAGCATCCAGCAAAGCAGTCTTCGCGCGCAGGCGCAGTGAATTGAAACTGAAACTATTTGACTAAGACTTTAGAGAAAGAGAAAAAGCGGAAAGGAGGAACGACGGAGGTGCGTGAGCAGGCGTTACCATAAAAACATCATCGAAACTTATCTGTTAGAATAGCTACCTTTTTAATTAATTTTTGTTTAATTTTAAAATAAATGTGAAGTAAGACAAACGTCTTGGACCCCTTGTTGTCTCCCACATACATATACATATATATATACATATATATACATACACATATATATACATACACATATATATATATACATACATACATATATACATACATACACGTATATATACATACATACACGCATATATACATACATACACGCGCATATATACACATACGTGTATACATGCGTATATATACACGTATATATATACATACACATATATATATACATACACATATATATATACATACACGTATATATATACATACACGTATATATACATACATACACGCATATATACATACATACACGCATATATATACACACATATATATATACATATATATAAATATATACATACACACAATTATACATACACACAATTATACATACACACACGTATATATATATATACACATATATTTATATTCACATACATATATATATATATATATATATATATATATACATACATACAGATATATATATATATATACACTGGCCTCGAAAAGTTAAGGTACAACATGTTTTTCGAAGCTCACCAAAAAAAAAATGGCAGTAACAATAAAATGCATAGTTTACATGAATGATAATAACGAACTTTAAAAACATTAATGCAAAAACGATTGCTACCACTGTTATTTTATAGAAAAGAACGTATATTTATGAGTGAGAGAAAAATATGCAAATATCAAGCTTTCGTACTTTTGGGTGTTAGTTGTGTTGATTTTCAACAGTTGTTGGCAGTTTCGGTGACAATAGTCAAGAGAGTTTAGAAAATGTCTCAGAGACGTCGTTTACCCAATTCGTTAAGGTGGCGGGCAGTTGGATGGATGGAAATAGGATTGTCGCAGGCTGATGCTGCTAGACGTCCCAATGTGTCTCGTAGTGTTGTTCAGCGACTTTGGGATCAATACC